>WOVY01009824.1:0-27500 GCA_013436015.1 Rhipicephalus annulatus | reverse complement strand
TACGACTCTGTGAATGACAATTGCATAAGTTTCATCTCCAACTCGTTGTGCTGGTGTAATCGACGAGTGGAAAATCTTCCCAGAAACGTACCGATTATAAGCGATGCAGACGTGGCACAAATGTGCTTGAGCATTGGCTCGTTTTTTACTCTGGGGTACTGCATCGTTCCTAATATATTCCTTACATATTTTAGGTTTTATATAGGAAAGAATACCATCTCAGTCTATTTTCCCGTTCCCGCTTGATAATAATAAAGGACATAGACAAAAATATCCTGCTTATACCTAGTGCATACGGGGAACTAATGAACTTGAGCATTGGCTCTTTCTTTATTCCAGCTAGAACAGTATACTGGTGTTATTGCACGTTCTCATAATGTAAATTCCACGCAAGAGAGTATACCATCATAGTATCGTTCCTAACAAACTGGTATATTTTGGTGCGGTATATGTACGAAAATGCACCGCTTACTAGCGGGAACGTCTGGGTTAAGATGCGAAAAGTGCTCGGATTAACCGGTGAAGACGTTCAGCTGAGTTCTTCACCAACGCGAGAAAGGGTTGGCCTGTGTGAAGCCCTAATGCTTTCACGAATGACCCATTAAGTGGATAACATCTAGCCGCTGATCAGTTGCGGACAATGTGCGACCTCGGAGACAAAGGAAAACACCTTCATGCGATTGTTCTCCGAGATGGCGGTTAGGCGCGAGTCGCAGCTTTTCGCTGTGCTGCACGTAATTCATGGGATACGGAAGAGAAGTTCGAGCACCTCTTTCTCGAAGGCGCATGGAATTATTGATGCGAGCTCTAAGTGAAAGCGCGAATCACGAAAGTTAGTTCTATTGCGAGTACGTGCCGCGTTTCTGTATGTCAAAGTACTGGTGTACTTTTGCAGTAATTTTAAAGGATTGCTCTGCATCGTCTAGAATAAAGAAACTGTACTTTCGAATCCCGGAAGATGAAGATCACTAGAAGAGGTTTCGGAAAAAAAAATAGGCCGGCGTACTGCAAATAAAACACAACTACAGCTGAACCAAGAAGTTTAAAATGATTTCCTTTAGTTTACGTGCCCGGGGTTACTGAATGTGGACGACAGTTTAGGTACATAGCCGTTTTTTAACATGAAAGTGTTTTATGCCGAGGTCCACCACGGCTCCATGAACAGTGCTTCAATCACGGATACAACGTTGTAAAATATACAATAACAGATGACAAGGTAAAACAAAACTAAAAGAAATATGTGCGTGTTTCGCAGCAAATATCATCGAAGGACGATCGTCTTGCGTCTGAAGGGAATGAATAAAACGTTTATTTGATGTTATGTGTGAGAAAAATAATAGAATTCTGGAGCTGCTTCGTGAGACATGAGAGAAGTTTGGCAGTAATCTTGGAAAACGAAAGATTGACCTCCGATATAGCGAGCACGAAATCTCGGAGGTCATAATTTGTAGAATGCAAAGCGACGGGTAGGTGCCACCATCGTAAGGAAATACCCACCTTTTCGTCCATTGCGTTGCATTGTCAGCGCAGCGTAATAAACGCTACGTTCCTTAGATCTACATATGTAATCCTGTTGTAGTGTAAAGAAACACTCCACATATATTGACGTGTTGAAGGTGTGCCTCAGATACGCGCAATATTTCATTTTAATCGACAATACGCGCAAGTATGAACACCGAAATCAGATCAATATTTGTGGGCGCTGCTCATGTGGTAGGATTTTAGCCGTTTCGGATGACAAACAGACAAGTCGAAAGACCAAAACTTTTGCGTCTAAGTACCCCAAGAAAAAGCTATCGTCTTTAAAAGTTCCATCCCCGGAAGGCAAACCTACGAGCCTTTGCTCCGAAGCGCGCGGTGCAAGTCGACTAGGCCACAGAGCGTACGCTCTTCTGATTGATTGATTGATTGATTTGTGGGGTTTAACGTCCCAAAACCACCATATGATTGTGAGAGACGCCGTAGTGGAGGGCTCCGAAATTTGGCCACCTGGGGTTCGTTAATGTGCACCCAAATCTGAATACATGGGCCTACAATACTTTTGCCTCCATCAGAAATGCAGCCGCCACAGCCGGGATTTGATCCCACGACCTGTGAGTCAGCAGCCGAGTACCTTAGCCACTAGACTACCGTGGTGGGGCTACGCTCTTCAGATAACTAGCGGCGAGTTATTGTTATGCACCATTTACTGTTAGCAGTACTCAGAGCTCTGTGGCTGCTACGTGTTCTTGTCATCACTAGCAAGATGGCACGACGTTATTAACCCACGCGTTGTGATGCGCGTGCTACTTTACAGTCATTGGTCACTTGCGTACGCGCGCTTATCTCGTGATGGGGGAGGTTCGTACGTCTCGTGCTGTCACGACAAGTTTGCTTGGAAATTACAGCACGCACGAAGGTCACTTCACTAGCTGCATCGGCCGCACTTGCGAAATGAGCATGCTGCTCGCACACGAAGAAGAAACAATTGGGACAGTTGTTCGCGCCCATTTTATGAATAGTTCTGCGTTTGTTTCGTGCGTTGTCTTTTGGGTATAAGGAGAGCGCTTAAAGTGTGGAGCTGTGCAGTTCGGGCTCGTACTGTGTATGCAATTTTAAGGAGCGTTCACACCGAGTGCGGAGCACGTGAGCGGGCAAGCGGATTTTCGAAGCGGAGAGGCAGTGAGCTCACGTGGCTGTTCGGACCGATCGCGTTGCCTTCTCGCCACTCCACCATGGGCACAAGGCAATCCATCAATCAACTGTGGGCGGCGTGTTGCCATCTCGCGACACTATGCGATACTGCGAGTGCGCTTCTCGAGCGCTGATTGATGCGGCCAAAGCGGCGAACTTTTCCGCGCGGAGAAAATAGGTCTGGCAGCGATCCCGAGATCAGCCACGTATCTTCCGCTTTTGCAGATAATCCGCGTCCACTTTCCGGATACGCGCTTGATGTGAACGTAGCTTGAGTGCGTCTTTTCTGCTCTAGGAGCACGCTGCAAGTGTCGAGTGTCTTGCCGTTCGTAGTGTGACATTAGAATATGTTGCTATAGCGTTTGTTGCTTCGCCCTTACGGCGAAACAATGTTTCGCATTTTTCGCCAACACGTTTTCCTTTCGGGTTATGCGAATTCATGTATTTTTAGTTATTGAGCGTTTTCACTCTTTCAAAATGAGGTCGCCGTGAGAGCGAAATCAATCCGCGCCCTCTAATTTACATGCTCCCTGGCCTTAGACGTTGAAGGGAAGCTGAAACACTTTTCTAAAAAAAATGACTTAAGAGCGTGTAAGGGCAGTTAGATCCTTGCTGAATTAGAAAAGCGACGCGAGAGTTCTCAAAAGTGAACGCCAATAGCACTTTTTGGTGAAAAAACAGTGGCTGTGGCCATCGGGCATCTTTAGACGCCGAGCGAACATGGTGACGTCATTCTCGATATAAACGCGTCATCTGCAACAGCAGCACTGCTGAAGTGTGGCCTCTTCGATTAGTTCCGGCAACGGCACGTCATGGGTTAGTCACGGAGGCCGTGGTTGAAGATAAGAAAGAACACTTGCTCCGGGCCAGAGGAAACGAAGATGACGTATGCTTCCACGGCCACACTTCCAGGGAGCTCGCAGGAGTGGAGGATGACAAGCTTTTATTTCGCCTGTTCTAAAGCTCATGCTGCTAACCCACGAAAACAATTATGACATCCTCAACGATAATGTCGGTCCTTCCTAGACACGAACTGTGATTGAATTCTAAAATTCCTTCAGCTTTCCTTTAAGCCGTACCACCGAGTTATCTAGGACATGCACAACGGTGTGAGTAATGAGCTTTCCAACACCTAAGCGTATTGGAATGGAACTAAAACATTAAAGCGCATTAAGGGACTACAGTGCCAAGCGTTTAATTAAGGCATTCATATGCAGCCTAAACTCACATGGGAATTGCTAATTTCGCCATCACGATAACACACGTATTCCAGTGATTGTAGTGAAGACAAGCAATATGTGACTTCCCGCACGCCGGATGCGCGAAAAATGTTGTTTCTCTCTCTCTCTAACACGACGACATGTTCTCCCCCTGAGTCATTACGTATTCGAAACGGCACTCGACGCTGTCCAAAGTACCCACAAAATTACGCCACCCTCCTGTACTGGTGGTAATTACGGCAGAGCGTCAGGAATATTCGCGTAGATCATGCTATAAGTAACTGCTCGCCAGGGCTTGCCTAGTGCATGTAAATGACCCAGTACACGTGTTTGTACTTGTTCGCTTGCGCTGCGAGATGATGGAATTCGATCATGGTGAAGGTCAACGGTATAACACTGGCATGAGACTGCGCAATGCCGACAGTCTCAGTATTGACTGGCGAGTTAATACTGTGAATAACATGAGGCTGGTGAGATACTACCTGTTTCGTTTTGACTCTTCAAATCAATACATAGGTTCACGTGAGACGAGTCGTTATTGAAACTCGCCGATACTGCTAGTTCCAGCATTGCCAGAAGAGGGAAAACTGGGACTCACCAGTAAATACCATTCTCAGCATTGGTTTGCTAGTTAATGCTGAGTCTGGTGTGAGATTTCCCATCAATGCTAGTTAGACGAATGACTAAAGTGATGATGGTCTGACATTGGCAGGTGAGTCAATACTGATACTGTTGTGAGGCTGGATCATGCGGACACCTGTCTCAGTATTGACCGATTGGTCATTAGTTAGACCGGCATGCGATTGGCTCATATTACTATTTCCAGTATTTAGTAAAGGCAGGAGCACTTTAAGTATTGACCGGTCAGTCAGTACTGATACAGGTATAAGGTCGGTATTATTGGTCAATACTGTGAGCTCCCGCACTGACTTGGGTGTCAACTTTCACGAGTGCGGTTATTTACAACTGTTGTCAGCTTTGCCTGGCAAGTGAGTATGACACTGACAAGTCTCTACCGATCTCATTATTGACCTATATGATTGAATAGTGAGACCAGTGCAACACTGGTCAATAGCATAAGTTCTACCATTGACTAAAGAAAATTCTGGTTTCAGTACTGACAGTTCTGTCAATACCGAGGCATGGTCTGAGACCGGGTATGAGATTGGTCCGTACTACTGGTTCCAGTAGTCAGAGACTGGAGCGAGTGTTACGATTACTATCAGTTTCACTGGTGGCAATTCAATATGCTTGGTGGGTCAATATTGAGACTCACCAGTCAATACCGGTCACAGTATTTTATTTTATTTATTTATTTAATAATACTGTCAACCCTCCAAGAGGGTCATAACAGAGAGGACAATACAATTACATACATAAAAAATGTACAAGGTACATAAAGTTGCATAACACTCGGCACTTCACAATGAAAACAGGTATTTCATTAAATAACAATTCAGAATTCAAAATAACAATTCAAAATTCACTGACATATTCCAAAATAATGGACATGAGGTCGCTTACATCAAACTCAACAATCTCGTAAGTGTGCCTCTACAGCATTTTCGAAGTCGGTGACATTGTTTAAAACAACAATTGCGTTTGGTAGTTTGTTCCACATTTCTACGACATCCGGGAAGAAAGAATATCGAAACGTGTCAGTATTTGTTTGGTATGATTTTATGACGCAATCGTGGTTAGTTCGGGGATTTATTTTGCCTGGGGGGTGTAAATATTTGAACTTATCAATCTTAAGTTGATCGTGAATTATTTGGAAGAATACCTTCAGCCTATATTTTTTTCTCCGTAGTTCAAGAGTATCTAAGTTGCATCTCTGTAACATCAGCGTGACCGATTCCTTTCTTCGGTATGTTGAACAAATAAAACGCGCCGCCAGTCTTTGTATTCTTTCCAGCTTCTTCTTAAGGGTCGCTTGATGGGGACTCCAAACAACGGCTGAGTATTCTAGTATCGTCCTAATGAAGGTGGTGTATGCAATATGTTTTACGTCACGCGATGCATGTTCCAGTTTTTTCCTCAATATGTACAACTTTTGATAGGCTATCGTGCAAACGTTATCTATATGTTCAGTCCATGACAATTTTCGCGTAATTGTTACCCCGAGATACTTGAACTGTTGCGCATGCACCAACAAGTGTCCACCAATGCTGTACGGAAAGGAATGGATAGTTTTCCTTTTACTGATGTGTGTATATGTAGATTTAGAATAATTTATTGACATTTTCCATTTCCTACACCAATTATCTAACTTTTTCAAACAATTCTGAACTTTCAATTGGTCATCTAACTTGGTAATTGTGGCGTAGATTAGGCAGTCGTCTGCAAAAAGTTTAACTTGGACACCCTCTTCTGCCGCCACACTACTGATGTCATTGATATAGAGGAGAAACAATAGTGGTCCCAATACTGAGCCCTGGGGCACCCCTGAAAGTACAGCTAAAGGATCTGATACATGGCCATCCAGTTTTACTACCTGCGTACGGTTTGTTAAATATGCTTCAATCCATTTTATTACGAGTTCATTTATTCCTGCATTACGTAATTTGAAGATTAATTGGACATGAGGTACTTTATCGAACGCCTTCGCAAAATCCACGCAAACCACATCAACCTGTTGTCTTATATCTACAGCAGCCGCAAAATCATGGATTGTTTCTATTAACTGTGTCACGGTTGATAACCCGGTCCTGAAGCCATGTTGATAAGGGTACAGCAAAGTGTTCTGATCTAGGAACCTGAGTATATGTTTTGCTATTATATGTTCGAACAGTTTGCAGGTAACTGAAGTAAGTGACACTGGACGGTAATTTGTAGCCTGTTTTCGGTTGCCTCCTTTAAATACAGGAATGACGAATGCGGTGCGCCAATCTTGTGGCAGTGAGTGCGTTGTATATGTTTTTTGAAAGATGATAGTCAGATAATGCGACATCCATTCTGCATATCGCTTGAGGAATACAGTTGGTATACCGTCGGGACAGCTCGATTTTTTCGTCTCTAATTTGAGTAGTTGTTGAAATACGCCTTCCCTAGCTATTTCGAGTGTTTCCATTGGAACAGTGGGAAGAATTCTTAAGGCTTCCTCCGTACTCGCTGTAGTTTCCGGTGGGTTAAATACAGACTGAAAAAAGTTGTTGAAATGGTTTGCTATCTCATCTTTTTTCTTATAATGTTACTACCAACATGAATTTCATCAGCTGTTTCTTTCCTGTCGCTAAAATACCGCCAAAATTTCTGAGGTGAAGACCTGAGGAACTCACTTAGGTTTTTTTCAAAAAATGTTTGTTTAGATGTAGCCAAGGTACGCCTGAGTTCAGTTTTTAAATTTCTCAGAACCACTGGCGACGTGCTCCCCTTACGCAGTCTCTTAAGTTTCCTCTTCATATGAATTATATCTCGGGTGATCCAAGGACTTCTCTGTTTCGTTTTTTTAACGCGTGATGGAACATATTTGGCTATGCAGTAACATATAATACATTTGAATTCTTGCCATAGCTCTTCTACTGATTTTAAACCCGAGATGCTCTCGAAATTATCCAATTGGATCTCCAAATAGTCAAGAATCGATGTATCGTCAGCCCTAGCATAGTCTTTAACTTTTACTGGCACATAGCTCTTCACATGTCTCAATGCTCGAACAGGCAGATCAAGACAGATCATCCTGTGATCCGATATACCATCTTGCACCATCACCTTGTAATCATTTAATTTATTTGATAGGAACACCAAGTCTAGTATCGACCTTGACGTCGGCGTAATTCTGGTATCTTCAAGCACTATTTGTTTCAAATTGTAGGTAAACATAATTTCTAGCATTTTTTTTGCGTTTACTGGCTCCCCACCACTGTACGAAAAATTCTTCCAGTTTATATGTGGAATATTAAAATCCCCAGTCAATATCAACCTAGTGTTCCCATTTACATGAGCACATAAAAACTTGTTCAAGGATTTCAGAAACTCAGGGGAGCTTGAGGGTGGCCGATATACAACTCCAATAAGGAAAACGGTGCTTTCACATGTTATTCTACACCAGAGAGTTTCTGGTACTTCACAATCAATCAACGAAGCATTAAGAGAACCTTTAATGATTATACACACCCCACCTCCACGTGAGTCTCTGTCTTTTCTAAATATGTTGTAACTGGGAGGTACAACACAATCATTCGGTATATTTTCATGCAACCACGTTTCTGTTATCGTGGTTATGTGAGGATCGTGGGAAAGCAATAAGTACTCAAGGTGCGTAGTCTTGTTCACTATACTGCGAGCATTGAACGAGAGCAATCTTAGCTATTTTTTTGGTGCCTCAAATGAGCTGCCTGGGCTATCAGATCCGTTTGACTCAGTTGATACGACGCGCTCACTTCGCTTCGTTGTAACAGTACCACGTTTGCCCGAGTGCAAATAGCGCTCGCCTCTGACGTCATCTCATGCGTATATGTCATCGTTTATCCTGAGTTTATCGTGTACGAGAACTACTTTCGCACCCGCCTCCCTATCCAAGGCAGCGCTTTGCCATAACTTCTTTCGTATCTGCACTGTTTCCTTCGCATAGTCGTTGCTTATTCTGATCGAAGTTCCCTTTAGTTTTGCGCAGCTTTTAAAGATAGTATCCTTTTCCTTGCTGTCGTAAAATTTCAGCATCACGGGCCTTGGTCTATCACGATTTACTTTTCCGATCCGGTGAATTCTTTCCACTGTAGTAACTTCTATGCGAAGAACTTTAGAAAAAATGTCATTCACAATGCGTCTTTTTAACACTTGCGCAGACTCGTTCGCGCTCTCAGGAAGGCCAAACACCAAGAGATTATTTCGTCTGCTTCTATTTTCGTAATCAATTAATTTGTCATTTTGCTCTCGAACGATGGCCTCCAGTTTATCTATTCTATCTTTCATTTCATCAAACATGGATATTACACCTTGTATCTTATCTGTTTTAGCATTCACTTCTGCAATTTCTTTCCTGATGTCGTCTACTTTGCAGTCCAAAGCATTAACGGGTTAGTTACGGTATTTACTCAATGGGCAATACAGAAAAAAGAGGAAGCAGTCGTTTAATCAGAACAAGTGAATTCAAAAGAAACAAGAATGTGTTCAAACCAAGTTAAGCCTTACTTCTTTGTCAATGCAAAAAACTGTCTACACATATCTTGTTTCGTTTCCCACCAAAGCTCTATTAAAAGTTAGCGCTTGTGATAGTCGCCTCTTTCCTCGTTTTCCCGGATGTATTGAGAGACATACTTCAAGCTCTGTTTCATTTTCGTGAAGTAGAAATAGGTATATGTTATTGAAGAAGTTTTATTTATAATTTTAAAGTTATTTCAATTTGCTCACTTTAGCCCCTTTGTTTAATTTTTTATTTTTTAGTTATAGCCAACAGTTTTCAACGGACGAGCACATGTCAGTCTCTTGTGAAGACCCTCGTGACCAGAAGACACAAAGGGACTGAACTGCTCGACACAGAACATTCAGATACTAAATTTGGGGCAAAAAAAAAAAACTTCCACTGTTATCGAGCTCTAATTTCGAGATAAGCGTGCTTCGTGGTGTTCCAGTCTCCATTCACCTATTTTAAGTCTCTATTATTGTCGGGGAATTGAGTGTTGGTTAGATCGACCGAAAAAAAAAAAGATTCCCATGGCAATCACTCTTGAGAGTAGGCTGCTCTGAGGAAAAGACCCAATTAAGATCTAAAGCACGATTGAGATGCTAACACAGGAACAGATTTCTGTAAATGAGCTCAACGGGAATCCATTTTGTGAAAGTCAATTATAACAGCAGATAGAAAATTGAGTTGCACATAAGACTGTCCCCTTTTTTCTCGCTCAAGCACTACGGTTCCCTCATAAAAACAATGTTTTACATTGTTTTACAATGTTTTACAAGATTACATAAATTGAGGCATGAATGAAAGTGTTAACAAAATATCAGGCGAGCAAGGCAGAAAGTAAAGACAAACTAAGACGCTGCTCTTCGAAGATTTTGTGTCACTGTCGAAAAGATTCAGCCCAGTGATTTAACAGGCTTCAGAATGTCTATTCGGGACGAGCAAGGAATACACAGACGAAGAAACAGGGGCAAAATGCAATACATAGCAAGGAATTAAGCCTAAACTCTGATTACCGAAGTACGATAAATGAAACCTATCGCGCTTTCGATAGGCCGTCTAGCTTGAATGACTTTTAGCTTCAATGACGTTGGAAGCACAGTGCCAATGACCGACCTTTTAACTCTAATGATACCAGCCTCATGGCGGAAAAGCTTTGAAGTATGATGTTCCGGAACGTTCATCTCAGCGGAAGTTCGCTAGTCATTTCGCAAGGCCGCTTATTACGGGGCAGAATCATGAGAGATTACTCAGTCTCTCTAGTGCTTTTAGTCGGAAGAAACATTCGGGGTCATTGGCCGAGTTAGTCCTCAGCTCAGACGGCTTTGAAAGATTCATTACGTTTTTTTTTTTGCGCACTACTGGCTTGAGAGACAGAATATAGGCAGAGTCGTATTCTCTTTTCCTTTATTTTTTTGTTCTCTTGCTGTCCTTTTTTGTTACTTCATCTTTTTAACATTTTTTTATGATTTTTCACTCCCGTTACCCTTCCCCAGAATAGGGCAGCCGGCCGGTATAGGACCTGGCCAACCTCTCTGTTTTTCCGCTTATTTCTTTCTTCCGCATCTCCCTCCTCATGAGCGATTAAATAGACAGAAAAAAATTTCGAGGGAGCGACATGCCGAAACACCATCTTAGTTTGGAGAACTCTTTTGTGACTCATTCCTTTACAGTACGCAGCTCCTGTCCCACACTATCTGGCTTAGAAGTGAGGAGGAGAAAGAGGAGAGGAAGGACAGGAAGGTTAGCCAGTTGTCAGACCAGCTGGATGCACTGCGCTGGAGAAGTAGGTGACGCGAGTAAAGAATGACCGAAAAGACAACGTATAAAAAAAAAGAAGCGAGAAAGGACGGGAATTGAGAACAACAATACGATAAATGACATTGCTTAGAGTTTGTCTCTGAGAAAAGTTTCCCACCATATATGCAACAACGTTCTGAATGCCTCG
Organism: Rhipicephalus annulatus; assembly: GCA_013436015.1. NCBI lineage: Eukaryota > Metazoa > Arthropoda > Arachnida > Ixodida > Ixodidae > Rhipicephalus > Rhipicephalus annulatus. The sequence goes on along the minus strand of WOVY01009824.1, from coordinate 16,534 downwards.
TGTGCCGAGGACTGTCTAAGCTACTGTCTTAAGATAATTTCTTTCGACAATAGGCGATTATCAAGACTACCTGAGCTTTAGAAGACTATCTGAGCTTTAGAAAGTTCTTTTTTGGGGGCTCTAAATCGAATATTCTCACGGAGAATATGGGCAGCTGCAGTTGTCACATGTGGGGATGTTGGCCATTCCGATTTGAAACGAATAATCATTCGTAAAAACGACCCCGAGCCACAAAGGACACGAGCGTTTCCTAAGCTTCGGTTAATCCCGGCGGAACACGGTGCTGTGGATTTCAGTCCAAGTTGTGAAGACAGACTTTGGTAAATGTCATCGAATTCCACTGCAAGTGAACGAAGTCTTGTAGCAGTGTCTGTTCTTTGTTTGCATTCGCTGTCAAATGGGCCGAAATATAAGCACACCGGGCTGCCTCGTTGCACGGTCGTTTTCTTAGATACCGCAGTGACCCGGAATCCACTGATGCGCTATGTCATGTTACTTCCCTATAGACCGGGGATGAAGCAGTCTTACATCAGTTACTAGCTGTTCATATGTTTCATGACAACAGCGCGAGGTAATGCACTGGAGGGCTTCTTTAGAGTAGGAGCGAAGAGTTTGGGTTCAGTGTGAAGGGACGGATTACTGGCCCGAGTCTGGGATTAGATCCTGGTGGAAATGAAGAAACTCTTAAATATATTGACAAACTCAAGTGCTGTCCTCTCTGTCTGAGTTGGACTTATATACTGAAACCACGCCTAAAATCACGAAACCTCGATGCGTCACGAAGCCTAACCGAAGAGCCTGGTAGCCTAGTTATGGAGTCGTTCACTTTCTTGCATGCGGGACGATGATCTCACGAGTGCCATAATTAGTGTCCATAATTAGATATTTATGACAGTTTTCATAAACGCGTTATTCCAATCTGCTAACGAGGCAAAAAAAAGTAGAGCTCTGAGAAGCAGCGCTGAATTCGCGGAACTAATGAAACACACTCATCCACGGCACATGTGCGCGAAGTTTACATATGCGCAGCAAGCCGCCGCACTCAGACACGAACCACTTTCGCGCTTACCTGTCACTGTTTACAGCACGACTTGCGTAAACACTACTTCATTTAGGAGACCAAAAAACCTAATTCTTAATGTTCCCCGGCGTTTTCTGTGTTACCATGACGAGAGTTGTTAGAAATATGAGACAATGATGCCAAGGAAAGCATAGGGGATGTTCGCTTGCGGTAGTTGTAATGTAAACGTGAAGGAAGAGAGGTGAACTAAATGATAACTTGCCGCTTGAAAGGACCACCCCTTCGAACTTTGACTAACGCGTCCGATGCTCTAACAATCCATCGAGCTGCGGTGGTGGCCATCCCACCTCCACTTTGTGGAGTATATGTATATCTGCCTTTTTAAATTAAAGTCTCAGTCAGGGCTGCTAGTACGATGACGGTAAATGTATAATACTCTTCTTATGCCTGTTGGCTCAGGTTTGAAGGTCACAGGTTCGGTTGCCACGTGAGACCTTTTCGTCCCCTTAACTTTCTACAGAAAACACCATAATTACTACAAAATAGCATTCCCTAGGCGTTCCTTGGCTTTCTTATTCATTAGTTCTAATAATTGTTTTGTCTAGCAAGAAAAAAAATAACCCTTAAAATTGCCTTTGCATTGTTCATTCTTGCATGCTTTACGCTGCACCAAATAAAACGGCTACTAGAAGAAAAATTGCGGTTGGTGCCTTTAAAGGAGCCCACAACCACTTTGTCAGGTAACCATGAAATAGATTCAGTAAAAGAGTTTATTGCCTCACAATTTCAACACCACAAAAAATTTAAGAATCCGTCCAGTACGGGCGGAGTTACAAACATATGTCGCACGCTGCCGTCGCATTTCCTCTTCTCTCGTCCAGACGAAAGCACTCGAAGCTAAGCAGAGAGGGATGACATGGGCAAAGAAAATACGTCACGCGTGTCTCGTGACCTTGAGTCCTTGTTATTTTTTTAATACGCGGCTTTTTCGGAGCAATCGCGCGTGCACGCGTAAACAAGCCGCGGTCTCTTGCGGCGATTCCTATTATGACAGAGCATGCCATGTTCAAATCAGCCAATAGCTGAATGATGGCCTTATTTTGGAGCTTCGTCCGTCATTTGTCAAGAGAAGAGACAGCAATTTTTCGCTGACTTTGATAATTTTTTGTGCATTCCAGGCCATGCACTGCGCTATAATATCTGGCTCGCGCGCTCTAGGGAGCCTCTACAACCGATCAGCTGCGTTCTCTCACCATGCTCAAAAAGTACTGAAGGGCCCTTTCAGAACAAAAATTGGGCGTGTTTTCAAGGTAAGCTTGACATGACTCACCGTTTTGAGGATGAGTGACGACATCCTGGGGTCCGTTGACCCTGGGGGCCGGTGAGAGCACGAGAACGCGGTGATCGAAGGTGCACTGCAAGAAATTTTTATTCAGTAAACAAACATAAAAAAGCAGAAATTTTCAGGCAGCTGGCACGCCAGAAGATTTTCGCGGTATTAGATTTTTTGTTTGAAACACGCTGTACAAAATGTTGTATTTAGGTTTTCCCGGACAAAAATTATCCGTAATTTCGCAAACATTTCTGACATTTGAATTTTATGGAGTACCAAACTTACGGGTATCAGTCACCTTTCGGATATTTTTGTAAATTTTCAGTAATTATGCACAATTTTTGTTCTTTATAACGTAAAATTTTGTGCAATATATAGTTTGTTTTTCATTTCAAGTTAGAAAATTTACCATTTTTTACATGGTTTTACTGTGTGCCGCAAATGCATCGGCTTTCAAAATTCCTTTTATTCCGCAATTCGTGTGCAATGAGTCACAAAAAGTTCCGCATGTTCACAGTGTACGCGAGCAAGTACACGAACACTCACAAAGAGAAACTGCTGGTATGCGGCTTTTAGATTCGGCTTAGATCGTCCAGCAGTCTAAGCACGGGCATACTTTCTGGGAAGTGCTTTGAATGCCCCGCATTGTCGAGTGAAATACAGAGAGGTTTACTGCAACCCAGTGAAGTTCAAAACTTGTAGTCTTTTGAAGCGTTTATGACAGACACCCCATGGGGTTTAAAGAGGTACTAACGAAAAAAAAAAAGAGTTTTCTGGTATCCGTAGATTACTGTTCCGCCATACCAATGCCATAAACGATTGCCGCGATGCTTAGGGGGCTGGTTAAACAAGAGAACGCTAAAAATAGTGCATGTGATCAAGCTAGCTTGACGCTAGCTTGAGCCTAGCTTGACGTACCCTTGACATAGCTTAAAGACGCCAGCTTTACGTCAGACTAGTTGTGATTATATCAGGTACAGAACGGTGAGGTACCGAAACCGTCAGTTGCGCGTCACAACACTGGAGCCATGCAGCGGATAGGCCATGGAAGCGCCAGAATATCTTTTTATAACTCATGACCAGAAGCTCTAGCATTGTAACATCAGGATATAGTATGCACAGATAATGGCAACAAAGAGCGCGTTGTCATTAATTTTTCAGGGTTTACTCACGCTTTGGAGTACCTTTTATAGGATGTCAGGATCTTACTTTTCATTTCATACAAAGAAAAAGCTGGTTTTTTATGTCGCACTTATGTGTCTTTTTATGAGAAGATAATGATTAATCAATTCGAGTTTATTGAGAAGACCTTTTTTTGTCGAATCTTTTGTTTATTGCAGGGAGTGCTTCCACGCGCCTTTGCTCTCAGAAGAGACTGTGATCTCAGAATTGAAAGACAAATTTGTACGAGTAAATCACTCTTTACAATCAGTAAGTCAATGGTACGTTGAAAATGAAGGAAGTTCATACTTTAGGTTGTAGTTTGAAATTGAGAGCACAGACCCACAGCGTAGAGGCAGGAAAAATGTGCGCGTCACAGCAAGCACACCATAAGCGAAGGCAACTTGTCTAAACAAGAAATCAAGAAAAAAATAACCAGAAAATACAAAATACAATTTTCGATTAACTTTTCTGCGTGCTTGTTCACACGCCTATTTTTCTTGATAAATCCTTCCAACAAGATTGACCTTTCAACGCTGCAAGCACGACACTTGCTTGGGGAATAATGTCAATGTCTGTGTACCGAAACATCCAGTTCGCGAGGATTCTTATTAATTAGGCACAACATAACGTTCACATCACATACTATGGCCAAAGAGTTCCTGGAATAAAAGGAATTATATTATTTCGCTCCCTTAATGATGAATGATGTCCCTCAACTGACAGCTTCGTGATAGCTTAAGACGGTAATTCGTATTAATCGAACTCATGGGCTACCGGCGTTGGCACGGCATCTAATGACTTACCGAACAAGAATAGTTTCTTTTATTTTGTACAAAACACAGTGGCATGTCAATGCACGCGACAATGTGCAGCACTTAACGTGCTCCATTCCTTTTGTTCCCTCCCACCTAATTACTTTTGAAATTTTTCTGCTTTGTTTTCGCCTCCAATTAACTTCGGCACCTGCGCACAGCTAGTCAAGGTATATGTGCCCCCTGGCTCATTAAATGACCGAATTAAAGTAAGCGCATCATTCTGACATCCATATGCGTTCATGTCCTACATAGTGCGCTAGAAGATTCAATACGTATCGCCAATAGAGATCCTATTTTTAAATGCTTTCAAGAAATGCAGCATATGTGCTGTGTTCCTTGTCACGGCGGATGACCCGTAACATCTGGATCTACAAACTCCCGCAAGACACCGTCGACGCTTGCTATTCACGGTACATGCATTCGAAATACGCCAGGTCATGCTTTGTCCAGTTTTGTAATGTTGACAAGGTATAGCGAAGAAAACGACACACTTATTGCTTTTATATGAAGTTCTATAAAATGTTGACCCTCTGAGATCATGAAGGCGCATTCCAGACGGCAACGACTTGAAGTGGAAAGAAATAGCCAAGGCAACAATAATAAAAAATGATAGAGCGACGAACGTGTTATAACCTGGAGAGCCGAAAAAGCGTGGACGGAGGGAATGTGCTGGTCAGCTTCACCGCAGAGCTTACGGTCAATTTGGCGGTTCGGGGGGGGGGGGGGCAGCGATTTTCGCGTGAGGGTAAACTACGAAAAGGATCGTAAAAGCGAAGGGGCTCACCGGCTGGAAACGTGAGGTCCGCATCGGTGCCACGCAGCAAGAGGCTCAAGAAGCAGACGGAACTGATCACAGCCGCCGCCATGTTTCGAAGCCGGCAACACAGAGAGAGAGAGTTGGGGAAAAGATGAAGGAAACAAATACGGGAAGAGAGGGAGAAAACTCCCCAGCGGCAAGCTGTTTGATCCCTCTTTCGGCGGAACGCGCGCAGCCGCCGACTTTGGGACGTCCACGCCTTGCGACGGGATGAGCGGCAGAACTCAGATGCATGCACACGACTGACTCCCCCACACCGCGAAACGCGGGAAAGTTGGTTCCCTCGCTCGCCACCGCAGACGCCACTGGTTCCTTTTGCCGTTGCCTAGCAACGACGCATTATGCTGGCTTAGGAGGCATCTCTCCCGCCCCCTCTCGGCTATTTTCCTTTTGGGGAAGTACTGTGCGGGCGGAAGGGAAGACTCGCGAGATGTGCTTCGAAATTTCACGAACAGATGGAGTCGCGAATCGCGCTTTCCCGCTGTCGAGATAGATGGCGCACCCTTTCTCGATTTTTCTCGGGAACTCTAGGAGTGTTCGGGACTCACTTGGGCTCTGTCCCGTCTGATCTACGAAACAGCCATGTCACTGTCTCACTAGTATCCCTTATATGTTGGCTCAACATTGTTTAAGGTTTCGTTTTAATTATTGTTCTCAACCTTCATACTATTTTGAATCTATATCTGCAGTAGTTTCCTGATATATTAGGATGCACAGGTGTGTCCCCGCCCCCCGTTGCAAAAGCTGTGGTCTCATCCACCATCATATGTCTCACTATCTGTTGTAGTGGCATTAGCGGCTGATGAGATACAAAGTAAGTCAAGAAAGGCTTATATATGTCATGATTCATCAATGGTACGAATAAACAGCTGCCCCTTTGCATTAAGCAACTAATCAATGACTTAGTCGAATGTTTGTTCTTAACGACCAGGTCGTCCGATGTTTTAGTACACCCTTTTGTTCATGCTTGAACATATTTAACTCAGCGCACAAATACGCGGGCACAAGAGAAGAAGGGACAAACCGCGTAGTCTTTTGCGTCCACGTAATCATATGCTGAGTTAAAATATGTCCATGTACTGTCACCAACTGTCCCAGCTTTCAGTCTTTCTACACTTTGATTCGGTTCTGACGCAGCTTCTGCCTCCTTTCGAAATTGCTCAGTAATCTGAGCGACACCGTTTTTAGGATTTGATTGACCGGGGGCGCCACGCAGCAAAATGTCTCGTGTAGTTTTTACCCCTTTTAAGTGTGCCCTATTTCTCTCTAATTCTGTCCATCGGTCTGAATGCCAAAACTTTATTAATGGCAGGCCATCTGCAAGATGCATTGTGCTCGACGAATCACTGTCAACGAACGGTTCAAAGGATTGAATAAGGAATAGGTAACAGCCTAAGGAACGTTCTAGTTAAAAGGGAGTTGTCTGGGGAACGGTGGCTGGGGTTGTATATTCTCAAAGCGGAGCAGACGCAGTGACTCCGTGCTCTTATTTTCCTGCCTGAAACCTTTCGGCGGTCATTCCTGTACTAACCCGCGTTTTCAGTAGAAAGCAATTTGCGTAGCTCAGCTGTGAGCAAGAGAGCTTCAAAGTATTTCGATATATTCTTCCTCGCAAATATGTTTCCCTAGGGAAGCATATAACTCAAGCTCAATCAATTGCTGAGCATAATTGAATGATTGAAGTAGCTACTGAAAAATGAATAATTAATGCTGTAATTCAAGAGGAGTAGTCTGGTGTATGCCGCATCGTGCAGCCGTTCCTAAAGTTAGAGCATGACACCTTTCGGTGATTGTTGGAAGCGCGTGTTGTACTATCGCACGCTTTCAGTAGGTGGCACTTTGGGAAGCCCGGTCGTCTGAAGTATAAATTCATAGCGTTAGTGTACGTACTCCCCACGCGATGATGTTCGCCAAGGAGAACGTCTCAATTAAGCTCAATGAATCACGAATGTGGCCTGATGGATGGATTTATTAGTGGAAATATAATGACATAACCGACGTTGTAGTTAAAATGAAGTTGTTTGGTGCGCGCTCCCTCGTGGCAATTCCCAAAGCAGAATGCGTGCGAGAAGGCGTAAATAAAGATTTAGGTAAAATAAGAACAACCTGCCCTGCAATAAGCTTTTGCAGCCAGCTCTTTCACCAGCAGCCTAGGAGATGTCTTTAAGGAGAACAGACAGGCATATACAGTCCAGGCTGGTGCACTGGCATGCTAGATTTGCAGTCCTTTTGGTGTACCACCTAACCTCCCGTCAAGTATTTGTGCTGGCACCTTTCGGGGATTATTGGAAGTGCATGCCGTACTATCCCGAGCTTCTAGCAGGCGGCGCTTTACGGTGCTCAGCTGTCAGTGTCAGGGCTATAACTCTGCCCGTCCCTTTCGGGATTTATTGGAGGCATAAAGGAAGGGATTTCATGAGCTCGCAAGAGGTGGCGCTTCTGGAAGCTTAGTCGACTCGGCACGGTCGGCGGACTCTCTCTCACTGTCTCATAGTAGCTTTCCTATATTGATATAGTACCTGAGTGGATTTGGATCAGCTGCGTGACCTTGTTCGAGATAGGTATTATTCACTCTATCTGTGTTGTACATGATCGGTTTTCGACAGCCCTTGTATGCCTTTTCTCCAACAAAGTTCGTCTGCATCAGCCCTGTTTTTACAGATACAACTAAGGCACCAATATATGGTGCCGGTACCTTTGGAAGAGCACAGTACCCACGTCAATTTATTTCTTCGTCATGTGTGTGCGCAGAGGTCCCCTTACAGGGGTGGGGGAGGTGAAGGTATTTCGCAGCAACCCCTCCCCCTATTAGGTCCTTGTATATCTCAGACCTGATCACCTCTTAGTGATTCGGGAGGGGGGGGGCTTTAGCTGCCCCTCCCCCCCTGCGATCGCCTAAGCCTTTTCTCGTGTTTTCTAGACACACCTTAAGCACGTGTTTTACAGCACCGAACACATAAGTAGTCCTACACCACATTCCAGATGCACACCAAAACACTCTTGGGTGTATATTCTTGCACATTTGAAATCTGCATACACCAGCGTTCCACTTTTACACCACACCCATCCTAAGACAACTGTAATACACCCTCTAGAAAAACGTAAAAAAATTGTCTGCCTTATTCGTTTGCTTATTTTCGTCATAGGTACAAGGGGAGAGGGGGGGGGGGGGGGTCAAAAGTTCCCAGGCCACGCTCCCATAGAAATACATTGGATAGTGGCCGGAGAATTTTCGACCACCCTGTACATCTGCGGTCGCGTCTGTGCGGCACTGAACGAATACCTTGTGCAACAGCGCTCTATAGAAATAGAAAAACACCAACTTGTATGGCTTATTTTGTTCCTATAAGTGTAAATACATTTGTACGCATTTGTGCTTATATAGCCCGGAATTGCTCGTTTTAGCTGCAAATCAAATTGAACTCCAGGTTTTGTTAATGTCTTGCGCAGCACCAGGCTTCAGACAAACGCTCCTGCCTCATTCTTTAAACGTAAATATCCCTGAAGCCCATCACTGTACATCATCGAATTAATGCTCGGTTCAACACCAGGATCCAATAAACATGACAACTCGCATGCCTTATTATTATTTATGTGTGAATACCCCTGTGGCCCACCACTGCACAGCATCCAACTATTGTCTGGTGCAAAACCAGGCTCCAGATGAACATCGCAACTCGGCTGCTTTATTGTTTATGTGTAAATACTCCTGCAGCCCATCAATGCTAGCATCGAACCTGGTGCAACACCACCCGTCAGGTATAGACGTACACATCCGTACCCCACTCGCTCGCTCGTTGTAAGTGTAAAAGCAGCTGCAGCAAGTTTTTATAATGCACAACACGAGAAACTTGCTGCGCAAAGCCCATCTTTACCAGCGTTCGCCCCGAGGGTCTCTCCGTGGGGAAACGAGAATGAAAGGGACGTTCCCAGCGCTCCTTCCACTCAGCTTTCCCCGAGGCACCAAAGCGGAGTAGGAACAATGTCTCGGCGATGTTGAATTGCAGATGCGGCGCGCCTTTTTCGCTTCAGGGTATACCGATGCACCAGTTTCGAATGGCGTGCTGGAAGCACGTCGAAGCGAAGGGCGCTTGTGTAGCGACGTATTGGCACAGTCGACACGTGGGGGTCTTACATTTGCATTGAGCTTGTTTCAGATGTTGTAGAGACTCTTACACTGTTTGCTAGGGCGCATTTCGAGAAACGTGGATGCGTTCCTTTGTACGTGTGCGACATTGATACGAGAGCATGTGTATCGTGTTAGGCACGCGCCGATGAAAGAAAGATGGGTGAAGAAACGTATACATAGATTGATAGAACAACCTTTCTGAAATGATGGCTCCAGGCCTTTTGGTGGGAGTGGAAAGGAGGATAGAACAAGGAAGGTCGGTACAAGTGTGCATCCCTTAAGAGAAGCCTTTTATGCGTCGTGAAGTATTGACGCTACTAATGGCCAGACATAACACACATCAAGCCACTGTTGTTGCCTGCAGTGTGGGTTCATTTGCAACCGAAAAATAGAAAAATGTTCTATAAACCAGAAAAATATAAAGTGAAAATCGGGAAAAGGATGAAAACCTCATCGAAGAGAAGCAGTATAATAGTAATGGTCAGCTAGCAAGCGAGATGCTAGTTTACTATTTTGCGGCATTCGCTAACTAAAAAAAAATATTAATAAAAGCTGTCTTACTTTGTGTGGCTTTCACACGACAAAATAAATTGAGGGGCGCTCGTTTGCTTGACTGAGCGTTAAATGTTAAAAAGTAACTCTGAAAGGGCATGCGATGGAAGACTTTCCGAACCAAATCGTGAGTGTAATTACAGTGTACTGTATGTAATTAGTCACATACAAGCAATTACGGTTATTTGGGCATTAAGTGAAGTTTTCACTACTTGATTAGTAACATGTAATTATTGTACATGTCAACATAACCAGAAAAGTTATGATCTTGAATAAAGAAACGATACAAGTACCTTTTATACACGTCTCTAACACGCCACAGATCTCTTCGCCTTCAAGTCATTTCAAGTGTGAAAGGGTTCCCGATAAGTTGTAAGAAATATCATAAAGGAATGACAGATACGCATTTTTAAGGGCGAAGCTCTTTAAAGCGGCACCCGTTCGTCCTTCGTAGTCGTAGTCGTAGTGTGTAACAAGTGTTACATTTTGACCCGCAAGGTGGTGCCGGTGGGAGACTTCTCCTGTTCTTTGTTGAACAATAAAAAGTTCGCAGCGTGCGCGTTACCTAAAAGCCGAATGCTCCTGTCTCTCATTCTCCATTAGCAGCCATTGGCATGTTCCAGTAGGAAACGTTAGTAGAAGTAGAAGTGTTAAAAGCCGACTTCTGCTGTCTCCCATTCCCAGTAGCAGCCATTGTTTACCTCCAAGGTAGTGCCTGGTGAGATTTTCTCCTGTGCGTGATTAAACAATAAAGAAATTTTGTTCAAAACGCCGTTGATTGATAAAATAAACCAACGAAAGACGCCAGGGGGAACGCCAGGTGGCGCAGAACGGAGCAGTCCGGGGTCTTTGGGCTCCCGCTTCAGCAAATGATTTTTGTGGTTTTTCGTGTGCTGTGCCTCAAGATCTTGCTACGAGTCGACTCATAAGCTGCCAAGGTTCACGTCGGTAGCGGACTTTCACCGGTAGGTTCATTTTTGAGCATTTTTCGGACTTTTACGCCACCGACTACGCCTCGCGTGCTTACCAAACGCCGAGTTGGCGTCTGCCGGGCAGGACGCGCCCTTCCTTGGACGCGCCCTTCGTTCCACCTGCTGAGCCAATATGCTGGACGGTGCGGCTGTTATTATGGACGGTGATGAACTCCCTCCGGAAGAGTTTGGAGAGGAACACGGCTGGCGTTCCGCCGCGGTGAAGAAAAGCTCGAGGCGCACGAACGCCAGTGCTACAGAGCGTGCCACGGCGTGCGGCGAGAATGCCAGGGGCAATTTCAGTGCTACAAGAAAAGCTCTACACTTGAAGAATCAAGTTATCAAATCATCGAGAATGCCTCGACTGCCTAGCGAGCACTGGAAGATTATCGTCCGTCCAAGGGGTGGCTTGGATGTTGAGAAGGCGGGCTCAGCTAGACTTGGCCGGGCAATCGCAGAGGCGGCTGGAATTGTACCCACGCTCATCAGTCAGGACATTGTCTGCCCGAATGCAACGCAAAATATCATAGTTATTAGCACGGCGTCCCGTGCGAACGCTGACTCTTACCTCAGGATGAGCTGCCTTACATTGGGAATGAAGAAGTATGACATCAACACTTACGAGGCTGCCCCGCATGAGACCTGCAAGGGGGGTCATCCGTAAGATTGACGCATCGGAGAGCCAGACGGAGCTGGAGAGGAGCATCCTTACTGAAAGAAACCCCACGGCTCTGGGAGTCAGACGTATTAAGAACACTGAGACGGTGGTTATTGTCTTCGATGGCTACAAAGTTCCCAACTTCATTTATTTCGGGCACAGCGCTGGTCAGATGCTCGCTTTACCATCGGCAGCATGACTGCTGCTATGCCTGTGGCAGACTCGGGCACAGGGCGGACGTCTGTCCGACACCGGACGAAGCTGTGTGCAAGAGGTGCGGAATCAACAACCCTGATGAGAACCATCAATGTTCCCCGACCTGTGGATTCTGTGGTGGCCCACACGCCACGACGGATAAAGTTGCCAGCAAAGGTTTCAGCTTCCATTTATTGTGCGAAGGCGGCGAAGAGAGCGCCGTGCGGAATCAGAGCGTCGTAGTCAGCAAACGGTACCTGCTAACGCCGACGAGGGTGTGAGCCAGCCTGCACACCGCAACTCCAGTTCAAACAGTCGTTCTGCTGCAACTGGGGTGGACAGCCGTGACTCATCGCAACAGGCAAGCAGTCGGTCCAGATCCAGATCTCGGTCCAGAAGTCGCTCCCAAGGCCAGCGAAAGGGAACTTCGTCTAAAGGCCGAGCCAAGTCCCGGTCCAGAGATCGTCGTCGGTCCCAATCCAGAGGCCCATCGCACTCGAGGAGCCAGTCCAGGGACCCGCATGGCACAGTCCGTTTCCAAAGCCCACCCCAACCGGAGATGCAGGGTGGCTCCTGGGCTGACCGGGTGCGCAGCGGAGGAGGTGAAAGGTAACGGGGGGCACTGCGCCAGAGCATGGTCTAGCGGAGCTAAATCAGCTTAGGAAGGAGAATGCCGAAATGCGCAGCATTATTGAGTCGCTGAGAGCCGAAATGGCTGAGCTTAGACGTGTCAGTACATCTCAAGCTACTCTGGCATCTGCTTCTCCGTGTGTAGGTTCTCCCTCTCCTCAACCCATAGAGGTTCCCATGGTCGTGGAAGCGGGCCCCTCGGGTAACCCAGCCAAGCGTAAGGCTGCGACTTCAGCCGAGAATGTGCAGGCTAAAGCTAAATCTGAAATTAAGGAGACTCTAAATTCAATTTGCCTTGAGATTCACAAACTTAATGAGCGTTTCTCGGCGGTCGATCAACGTCTCACAGTTATGGATCAGAAAATAGATATTCAACATGCCAGAATTCAATGTGTGGAGAATCAATTACAGAACGCCGGCCTTATGGTGCAGAGCCCCAATATCAGGGGAGCAGCTAGGATTCACCCGGATTTCTTTCCAGAGGGAACGCCTTTATCGGCGCCCATTCCCATGAGTATCCCCAGTTCGAATAGTACAGCTGCTTCTGTACAGAACCTGACGGCAGGGTCAGGGAGCACCTCCAATGATCAAGATGGCCTCGCACGCTGAATTTCGTATATGGCAATGGAACTGCAGGGGGATCCTTAGCAAAAGGGGCACCCTGCAGCAATTTGTCCGCTCTCACAGCGAGAAGCCGCAAGTGATCCTACTGCAGGAGACGCTGTCTGATAGTGTAACCCTCCCGGGGTACAAGGCACATGCAGTTAAAGGGGAAGGCAGAGGGATTGCCACGTTAGTCAGCAACAAGTTCACCTTTGTGACACATGATCTAGGGGTAAGACCTACTAAAACGGAGCTCTCCTTAGTTGAGGTCATTCCGAGTTCTTCCAACCTTTCCAGCATTTTTATACTGAACATATATAGTAGCCCTAGTGATCATAGGCAGCGTTTTAGGACGATCATAGCTAAGGCAACCAGATTGGCTGGGCTCTCTCCTCTGGTTGTGGCGGGGGATTTTAACTCGCCTTTCCGGGCGTGGAACTACCCGTATGATTCAGCTAAAGGCAGGAGCTTGTGGCAGGAGACGGGAGATGCGGATCTCTCGTTAATTACGGACCCGATGTTTCCTACTAGGCGCGGCACATCCACCACCAGGGACTCCACCCCGGACCTAGCTTTCGTGAAAAATGCTGGCTCGGTAGGTTGGGAAAATCTTCTGACGGATTTAGGAAGTGATCATTATATTACAGTTACTAAATTACAGATGGAGGCAAAATCTAAAAGAAAGTTTACTTACGTGGATTGGGATAAATTTCGGGAGTCACGCAGCGCTCGAGCGGAACAAGGGGAAATCCCGGACTCTCTGGGGCAATGGACAGAGATGCTGCTGCAGGACGTTAGGGCGGTTACCAGAACCATTGAGACAGAGGTACAGACAGACAAAATGGACAGTCGGCTTGCGCATTTACTGGAGGCAAAGCAGTCGCTATTGGCCAGATGGAAGGGTCAGAGACTTAAATCGTAGGCTTCGGAAAAAGATAGCAGAGTTAAATACACAAATTGAAGAACATTGCAAAAACTTGTCGAGGCAGCAGTGGGATGAAATTTGTAATTCAGTCGATGGACAAATGCGAACCAGAGGTAAATGGAATCTTTTAAAACACTTGCTTGACGAGTCGGGCACTAAATCTAATCAGAGGGGGGTCCTTGCTAGAATTACTTCATCTTGCTCAAAAATCCCTCGGGCGCGGAGCTATTGGGGCAGCTTGCTGAGAAGTATCTACCGCTAGCAGTTGATTCCATGCAAGCCTATTCCGGGGTATATATGGGAACACCTTGTGCCCATTTGGATGAACCCTTCACCATCAGCGATGTGCGACGTGCCCTGCACGAACTCATGGCCGATCGGCACCGGGTCCAGATAGGGTCACCAACAAAGCGCTTCGGAATTTGGAAAATGACTCTGTTGAATTTCTTACTGATGAGATTAAGATAGGATTTGGAAGGGAGGTGACATCCCGGAACAATGGAAGTTGGCCAAGGTGATCCTCATTCCAAGCCCGGTAAAGCACCAAGTTTGGACAATCTGCGCCCATCTCTCTCACGTCATGCGTGGGAAAGGTGGTGGAACACGTTGTCCAGAACCGAATCGCGGACTACATAGAGCACAATGATCTCTTCCCTCACTACCTTATTGGCTTTAGGCCAGGCCTCTGTACGCAGGATGCTATGAAACTCATTAAGTGTCAATTTTAGATAATTCATACCAGAGACACCAGGGCGATCCTAGGCTTGGATATAAAAAAAAGCGTTTGATAATGTCCGCCATGATTCTATTTTAGATGCGATCTCAGTCTCACCTAGGTTCCTCATTTCATGCGTTTGTCAGATCCTTCCTGTGTGGTCGAAAAGCCATACTTAAAGTTGGAGATCTAGAATCGGATGTGCAAGCGCTGGGAAATAGGGGCACCCCGCAGGGATCTGTTCTATCACCCTTACTTTTTAACATCGTCATGGCTGGTCTCTCGAGGCAGCTTTCTGGAATTTCAGATGTTGGTCATACAATTTATGCCGATGAATATCACCATTTGGTGTAGAGGAGGAAGTGATGGCACTGTAGAGGCGGCCCTGCAAGAGGGCCATCGACACTACCGAGAGTTTTCTGGAAGACACAGGCCTTTCTTGCTCTCCGGAAAAGTCTGAGCTTCTCCTCTATAAACCGGTCAGGAGGGGCCGTCGACCGCGAGGCTGGGTGCCGCCCCTAGAGAATGACATCCACTTACGTACCAAAAGTGGACGATCAATCCCCAAAGTCGCTTCATTCGGATCTTAGGTATGACGCTAGAAGCAACGGGCACCAACACCATCACGATTAAAAGGTTGGAAAAAAAAGACAGACAGTGTTATTAGGCTCATAAGACGGGTGGCTAACCGAAGGACAGGACTATCAGAGGACAACTTGGTCAGGCTTATACATGCTTTCTTGCTGTGTCATTTTGCATATGTGGCGGCAAATGCATGTCTGGAAAGAGAATGGAAAGGGACAAGCTTAATGCAATGATCAGGAGAGCTGTAAAGAATGCCCTTGGGCTCCCCAACTACACCCACACCAATCGTCTCCTGCAGTTGGGAATTCATAATACATTGGAGGGAAATTGCGGAAGCACAAGAAAGAACACAGGTAATAGGCGGTCCTGGCTCAAAAGCGGGGAGGAATGATTCTCGCAGAAATGGGTATTCCACCAGCTCAGATTGAGGCTCTGTACCAAGGGTTGACGAGGGATCAGAAGGAAAACATCATTGTCTCGCCTGCCCCGCGGAACATGCATCCACAACGTAATGTTGGGAAGAGGAGAGCGCGCGCTCGGGGGCCCTTCTTCGCCAAGTTGCGGATCTTGACGGGGGTGCCTGTTTCGTAGACGCGGCGCAATATGATGGCCAGAGAGACCGATTCACGGTAGTGGCAATCAACCACAAAGGAATTACAATTAATGCGGCGTCGGTATGCGCCAGAACTGCCAATGCAGCTGAGCAGTTGCCATCGCCTTGGCTCTTTTAGATCAGCGTAATGAACACATTTTAGCGATTCTAGAGCTGCCATTCGTGCCTTCAGTGTTGGAGCTGTGTGCAAAGAGGCCAAAAACATACTCGGTGATAAGTTGCTTACAACCCATACCATTACATGGTTCCCAGCTCATATGGGAAACATGGACGGAGGGATCATAAATCTCAATGAGTTGGCCCACTCCAGGGCGCGAGGGTTAGCTGTCCGCGGCCATGGAGGACCTTTGGGTCGAACTGGAGATTTCGTAAACAGGGATCCGCCAACTACATATAATGAAATAACCCAACATTTCGCTATGGATAGGAGATCTTTCCACCTCCACATGCGAAGCTAAATAGAGCGCAGGCGCTTACATTGCGATTACTTCAAACAGAAACGTACCCTAACCCTGCCTTTCTTCACAAGCTTTATCCTGATGTTTATTTAACCAACTCGTGTACAAAATGTGGCGGTTTAGCCACCTTACACCACATGCTCTGGGAGTGCCCTTCGGTACGTGGCACCGATACAGCATCGTCCAGAAAGTGGGACTCCGCTCTCCGGAGTCCAGACATAACATCGCAACTTTGGGCTGTCCAGAGGGCCCACGATGCGGCGCTAGGGCTCGGCCTTACTGTCCCATCGTGGGAGCGGCCCGCCGGTGCTAGCAGGCGCACGCCTTCGGACTTGTCAATAAAGTTTTCT